>OU898279.1:164525981-164540979 GCA_918026665.1 Diabrotica balteata
TAAATTCATTTTCAGTCCTATTTTAGAAGATTCGGTATGTAGTTCTACAAGCATGGTTTGCATTTCTTGTAGGTCAGTAGCTATCAGGATTATGTCATCTGCAAATCGTAGATTACTGAGGTAGCGGCCATTGATGTTTATTCCCTTATATTTCCAATTTTGGTTTTTAAAAACGTCCTCCAAAACTAAGGTGAACAGTTTGGGTGATAAAGTATCTCCCTGTTTGATTCCCCTGTTTAATGGTACAGGGTTCGTGTGTTCATTTTCATTTAGGTAGTATGTAGCTGTAGCTTGGTTCATAGTTTCTTTTATTAAGTTAATATATCTGCTGTCTATTCTACAATTTTGCATTGCGTTTATTACGGCCGTGTGTTCTATGGTATCGAAAGCTTTTTCGTAGTCTACAAATGCTAGGAAAACTGGAAACTTGTATTCGTTACATTTTTCTATTAATATTTTTGTGGTTAACAGGTGATCGGAAGTTGAATAGCCTTTTCTAAAACCTGCCTGTTCATATGGTTGGTATTCGTCTAATTTCCTTGTTAGTCGAGTAGTTATGACTTTGGTGAGTATTTTAAACAGGTGTGACAGTAGGCTGATGGGTCTGTAGTTTTCCAATTTTCGACTATCACCTTTCTTGTGTAATAAGATTACTTTAGAGTTGTTCCAGCTCTTAGGGACTTTGCCTTGATGTAAACAACTGTCCACAAGCTTAGTTACAATTGCAATTAGTTCCTTACCTCCTTCTAATATCATATCTGTGGTAATACTATCTTCTCCTGCAGCTTTATTTCTCTTCATGTTTTCCAATGCTGTAGTTACCTCTGAAATTGTTACTTTTGGCATTATTTCTGATCCAACATTTTTTATTAATTTCCGTGCTGGTCTCATCTCATCATCTTGTTGATGTGATCTGTAAAGTTCTGTGTAAAATTCTTCTATTCGTGTCAGTATGTTTTCTCTACTTGTGATTTCCTTTTCGTCTTTTCCTATTAATGATATCATCTGACGTCGTCCTAGTGTCGGTCTGAGCATTTCATACTCTTATTTTTTTCAATAGTTGTTGTTATTAATTTTTCGTTTTTTTTTTCTTTTTTGTTGTCTGATTCCTTTTCTAATCTGCCTATTAAGTTCTCTATATTCGTCGGTTCCCCTTTTGTTAGATTTATTTAAGATCTTTCTTCTTTCTATTTGTTGTAATATTTCTTTGTCTAATTCATTGTATGTTGTTTTTGGTTTTTTCAGTTGCAGAAGGCTTTTATTCACTGTTTCGGTAATAAGGTTATTCAAATCATCAATATCATTGGAGTTTATCTGCTGCATGCTAACTTGATTTAATGCATGCACTATCTTTTTATTAAATTCACTATTTTTGATTTCTTCAGATGTCCATTTGTATCTTTTTTCATGTATTCTTTTTCTTTCTAGTTTTTTGTTAATTACTAGTTTTGTTCTTATTAGTCTATGATCGCTTCCTAGGTCAAACTGATTTAATACTGATACGTCTTCTACTAGGTTTCTATTCTTCGTTAAGATATAATCTATTTCATTCTTTGTCTTTTTATCGGGACTCATCCATGTCCATTTTCTGCTTGGTTTTTTATTGAAAAAGGAGTTCATTGAGTACATGTTATGTTCATTCATGAAATTGAGAAGCATTTCTCCTCTATCGTTTCTTTTCCCGTAGCCATAGTTACCAATTAAATGTTCATAATCTTCCTCTTTTTTGCCCAATTTAGCATTAAAATCTCCTAATAGTATTTCGTAATTTGCTTTATTTGTTTCTATAGCTGTTCTTATTTTATCATAAAATATTTCTACTTCTTCATCGTCGTGGCTTTTGGTCGGAAGCGTACACTTGGATCACTTTCAGAGTGGTTCTTTTATTAATCCTGATGATGAGATATGCTACTCTGTCTGATATGGGCTTGAATTCTTCGATACACTGTGTGAGGCTTTGTTTGACCAAGAATCCCACTCCAGTGTATTCGCCACCTTTATGCATAAAATGTGTGCCATTTTTTAGTATTATATACTCATCACTTTTTCTTCTGGTCTCGCATATACCAAGGATATCCTATTTTATATCCTTGAGTTCACTTTCTATTTCTGGGAATCTATTGTCGTCCGTCAGTGGTTGAATATTGTAGGAGCATAGCCAAATTGTCATCTTGTGGCAGCCGGGTCTTACCCAGGGATTCTTAGCACCAGCACTTAGCACAAGAGTCCCTCCAAATGTTAAAAATTACGAAATCATAGACCTTTGTTGGAAATTAATACAAATACAAAACGACATCTTCACAATAAGAATTGAGCTGAGCTAGCAAGCCACACCACCGCATGATCCATTTTTAGCACGTGGAAAGACAAATCGATCAGCACAAACTCGAAGGGAGACGGTAAGGCGACGCCTCGGTACTGTGGTTGTAATTGAGGGTACGGGTTCATAAAAAACGAAGTAAATTGGTCAACAGTCAACCGCCAGTAGGTGTCCGGCACCCGTGAGTGCTCGAAGGCAGTAGTGTCCAGTAAGCGCTCGCCACCGGTAGTGTTCGGCGATCAGAGCCGTGTGTTCAACTTCGTTAGCGCGGGTATTATATCCGACGGGAACGATAGTACAGTGTACTAGCGTTATAGATGAGTATTATATATGAGTATTATGAGTATTATATATTATATAATACTCATATGTGTGTCAATGATATTTATTTGTATTAACCTTTGTTTGTTATTATACATAAATTTTACATATTGCTTATTGTTTGTAATTAGACAAATTGCAATAAATATTGGATGTTAAATAAAAATAAAATTAAAAATAGTTCCATTAAAAAATTGAAAAATTCTTAGATGAGCGTCTTTTTGTAGTATCTCGTATTACATATTTAGACTGTCAAACCCGTCTGTTTACTCAAAAAAACTTAATTGGCCTAATTTTGATCTATTAATAAATAAATGAAACATGGATTTTATTGGGTATTAATGTTCTAAACTTTATAAAACTTTTTATCGAGCAATCATTAAGGAGAAAGAGAAAAATATCGTCCAACAATTAAAAAACGCTTTAGAAATGTAATTAGAAATTCCGACAAGAAAGGGCGCTTCTTCATCGAAACTATATTAAGCGATAACATCAAAAAGAGAAATTTTGTAATTATCTGCAACTTTTCTACGAGACGACTAAAATGTCTTCAAAGTAACTTTTCTTTATGAATTTCTCAGATGCCCCATAAAAAAGATCAATGACAAAAGTATTTCTGTCGCAATCACCTGGCTTTTCGGCAATAAAAAACTTTCAAACAATTAAACTTCCGTCTAGAGAGTAACTTCAAACAGAGAGCAGCAGCGCTAGATATTCGAAATATCTCCCCGGGACTTCTGAGGAACAAATAATGCTCGATCCTACGACGGAGGCAGGAAGGCAGGCAGGCAGGCAGCACAGAATTAATAAATTCCCTGCAATAGCTGAGCCGTAAAGAGCATTCGTCGTCTCTCTAAACCTAGTTATATTGTAACAATGTAAGTTTAGTTTCGTGTAATGATGAATGAAGCCCGCAGTTAATGTCGAAAACAATGTCAATAAGTCTGATGGAGCGAAAACATTCGATTCTGGCTAGGTAATTACCGTAAAACTGTTTAAACAGTGATATTAAGACTAAAGTTTAATTACTTTCTACATTTTATACATTACACAACAAAATATGTAACAATAAAACACTGAAAACTTTGTTTTAATCTTTCACAAAATTTATTTTAACCTCATCATTACAGTGTTTTGGCTAATTGCGTTTCTCAAGTGATCTATTTTTGCCATGCGTTTACACTTTAGAGTCTCTAATGAAATAGGTTCAGGAGGGGAGAACTGTTTGCCTCAAGTTACTCATTCAGAATTATATCTGTGTTTTTTAATTTGTTGATTTCCATAGATTCTAACAAGGATAGCTTAAGGCCTTTATTTTAAATGTGAAGAATTTTAAATTCGTCATTAAAAGAATGATTGTGATCTAGAAGGTGAAGTGCGTATGTGGAATCTGTTTTTCTATTATTGAAAGCCTTTTTATGTACTGCTATTCGTTTATTAAAGTTTCTACCAGTTTGACCGATGTAAGTTTTTGGGCAGTCGCCACATTTAAGTTTGTACACACACTGTATAAGTGTTTTTTATTTGGCTCTTGTTGTTTTTATTATATTTACCTAGGTTCTTATTTGTTCGAAAAGCTGGTGTTATTCCTTCTTTTTTATGTGTTTGGCCATTTTTGTTGATATTTTGTCTGTATATGTAATCGAGCAGAAGGTACTGGGTTTTTTCTCTGGTGGTGGAAATAGTAATTTCAGGGCTTTCTTGTGTAGTTTTTGATTTAACATTTTATTATTTGTTTGTTCGTTGTATCCGTTGTTTACTGCAATTTTCTTAATGATTTTTAATTCTGCCTCAAAGTCTGTATTTTGACATCGGAATTTCTGTTAATCTATGTAACATACTATGATATGCTGCCAGTTTATATTGTGTTGGATGGGATGATGAATTGTGTGTAGTCGTGTCAGTATGGATAGGTTTATGAAATATGGAGAAGTTATGTTTGTTTTTAAGTCTGATAATTTTTAAGTCTAAAAAATTTATGGATTGATTTTGTTCTGTTTCTATTGTAAATTTAATATGACTATCTTCTTCTTCCTATGCCGTCCCCATTAACGGAGGTTGGCGACCACATTTTTAAAAGCTTCTCTGTCTTTTGCAACGTGGAATAATTCGTCTACAGTCATGTTTGTCAAGTCTCGAATATTTCGCAGCCATGACTTCCTCTTTCTACCTATTCCCTTTTTGCCATCGACTCTACCCTGCATGATGACCTGCAGAAGACTATATTTATTATTTCTTAGTATGTGTGCAAGGTATGCAGTCTTGCGTACTTTTATCGTTCTCAACAATTTTTTGACTCGACCCATTCTTCTCAGCACTTCCTCATCCTCATTGGTGACCCTGGCAGTCCATGGGATTCTCAACATTCTCCGGTATATCCAAAGTTCAAAGGCTTCAATCTTTTTAACTATTTGCGCTTTTAGTGTCCATGTTTCTACCCCGTACAATAATTGCGACCAGACGTAACATTCAACAAACCTCAGTCTCAGCGCAATATTCAGATTTTTGTCACAGAACAATTGTTTGAATTTTAAGAACGCTGCCCTTGCCATTTCTATTCGCACCCGGATCTCTTGGTCTGGTTTTAATTCTGTGTTGATGTAAGCTCCCAGATATTTATATTTTGTCACTCTCTCTATTTGCTGTCCACCAAGAGTTAGTTGTTCATTATTTATTGGACTCCTTGATACTATCATAAATTTGGTCTTATCTGTGTTGATGTCAAGTCCCATTTGAATGCATTCACTATTTATTGCATCTAGTAGAGTTTGTAGATCTTCTATACTCTCAGCCATAATTACCGTGTCATCTGCAAATCTCATGGTGTTTATGATTTCTCCACCAATTCTTATTCCCTCTTTTCTTTCCCATAAGGCTTTTCTGAATATGACCTGTGAGTACACGTTGAAAAGCGTCGGAGACAAGACGCATCCTTGCCTAACCCCTCTCGCAATCGGTATATTATTTGTTTCTATATCGTTCACCTTTACTACTGCTTTCTGGTTCCAGTATATAGCCTTAATAAACTCAATGTCTTTTTTGTCTAAATTGATGTTTTTTAATTCATCTATTAACTTCATATGCTGCACTCGGTCAAAGGCCTTCCTAAAGTCTATGAAGCATACATGTGCATTCTTGTTATATTCCCGACATTTCTGCAAGAGTACCGTCAACGCAAATAATGCTTCTCTTGTACCCATGCCTCCTCTGATGCCAAACTGAGTTTCATCTATCTGTTCCTCACATTTCTTATAAATTCCGTTTTGAACAATTTTCAAAAGAATCTTAAAAGGGTGGCACATTAGGCTTATCAATCTATAGTCATTACATGATTTGGGATTGTTGTTTTTTGGTAGAGGTAAAAATATCGATTTAAGCCATTCTTCCGGGATGTTGCCCTCTACATATATGTGGTTGAGAATTCGGGTGAGTCTCTTTATATTACCGTCATCTAAGTCTTTTAACAGTTCAACTGGAATTTGATCAGGACCCGGTGCTTTTCCTTGTTTTGCATTCTGTAGGGCATTCTTTACTTCTGAGGGTAAAATTTGTAGGTATTGTTTTTCTACACCTATATCTTGTTCATTTTCTCTCTCGTCATGGAAAAGATGGATTATATATTGTTCCCATACTTCCTTTATTTTGCTCTCTTCAGTAAGTATTTCTCCATTATTATCTCTTGTTATAAGTGTTCTTCTTTGTCTGGTGTTGCCTGTAAGTTCTTTAATTTTTTTATGTAAGTTTGAGGTGTCATGTTTGTTGCTGAGTTCTTCCAATTCCTGGCATTCTTTGTTCATCCATTTCTCCTTAGCCTTTCTGATTTCATATTTGATTTTATTCTTGATGGTTTTATATTTATTTTCATCTTTATTTTTGTATTTTCTTTTTTCAGTTATTAGCTCAACTATTTCCGGTGTCATCCAGTCTTTTTTAGTTATTTTCTCTTCTTCGCCTAGGACCTCCTTTCCCGCTATGACTATGAAGTGAATTAATATACGATACAAATTAATCGAGTTGTCTGTTAGTTCCTGTAAAACATGCCAGTACGTCGTCTACGTATCTCCACCAATATAAAAACTGTTTCAATACGGGATGTTTTGAAATCTTTGTCTCTAGATGATCCATAACAATATCTGATAACGATGGGCTTAGAGAATTGCCCATTGTAAGTCCTGCACTGTTATTTGTATATATTTGATGAATAAATTCAAAGCAGTCCTGGTTTATGAAAACTTCAAGAAGATGTAAAATTTCAGATGTAATTATTGGATTTGTACTATTTTCGTCTAAAAGGTTTTTTACTAGAGTAAAAGTTTCAGTAGGCGGGATACTAGGAAAAAGATTTTTTACGTCAAATGAAATTAATCTGGAGTTGATAGGTAATTGAATATGTTGTATTTTATTAACTAGTTCTATCGTATTTTTTATGATAAATTTATGTGAAAATTTAATGTGTTCTAAAATAATGTCTAACAGTTTTTTTGAAAGCTTATATGACGGAGCTGTATAAAAAGAAACTACAGGTCTTATCGGGTGATCCGGTTTGTGTAGTTTAATGAAAGAGCATAATTTGGGAGGCTGTGGGTTCATGATATTGAGATATTTCTGTTCTATTGGATTTACTATTGATTTTGAATTTTTTAACGCTAGTTTAATTTGTTTTTGATATTTTTCTGTCGGGTCTTTGTGTAACGTTTCAATATTTTGATTATTTAAGAATTCTATTGTTTTGTTATTATATTCTATTTTATCTATAGCAATAGTATTGTTACATTTGTCTGCTTTTGTAAACACTATGTTATTTTCTATTAATTTATTTTTAATTAAAATGACTGTTTTCAATGAAAATGTTAAATCAAAAACTACACAAAAAATCACTGAAATTAGTATTTCTTCCACCAGAGAAAAAACCCAGTACCTTCTGCTCGATTAAATATACAGGCCAAATATCAACAAAAGTAGCCAAACCCAGAACCTAGGCAAATATATTAAAAACATCATCATCATTATCATCCAGCCTCTATTTATCACGTCCACTGCTGGACATAGGCCTCCCTTAAACTCCTCCATTCCTCACGATTTTGTGCTCTTTGTTGCCAATTTTTAGTGATACGCCTGATGTCGTCGGCCCAACGTGTAGGTGGTCTTCCTCTACTGCGTTTGTCTGCTCTTGGCCTCCAATTTGTAATTTTGCTCGTCCATCGTGAATCGTGCATTCTCGCTACATGGCCTGCCCAGTTCCATTTTAGTTCCGCTATGCGTTCCACAACATCAGTAATACTCGTCCTTCTTCGCAGATCTTCGTTTCTTATTCGGTCCCTCAACGTCACTCCCAGCATAGACCGTTCCATTCGTCTCTGTGCCACTCTCAGTTTCGAAGCCGTGGTCTTGGTTAAAGTCATAGTTTCCGCCCCATAGGTCATGACCGGTAATACGCATTGGTCAAACACTTTTCTTTTGAGGCTGATTGGTATGTTGGCCCTAAGTGTGTCTCGCAGTTTTCCAAAGGCTGCCCATGTTAAAGTAATTCGTCTTTGGATCTCACATGTTTGGTTATCCCTGCTGATTCTTATTTCATGACCCAAATACGTATATTTCTCCACCAGTTCTACCACTTTGTCTTGAATAGTCAAATGGTTATTGGGGACCAAATTTGTCATAAACTTAGTTTTGGTCAAGTTCATTCTCAGGCCCACCTTCGAACATGCAAAATCCAATTCGTTTAACATATCTGTAGCTTCTCCTAAATTATCTGTGATAAGGACAATGTCATCTGCGAAACGGAGATGGTTAAGCTTTTCGCCGTCTATCGTTACTCCTCTGTGGTCCCAATTGATCATCTTAAAGGCATATTCTAATGCCGTTATGAATAATTTCGGCGACAATGTATCTCCTTGCCTTATTCCACGATTTATTTTTATTGGTCGGGTTTTATTGTCTATTTTAACAGTCATAGTGGCATTTTTGTAAATATTATAAATAAGCTCACTATACCTATGGTCAATCCTGCTGTCATTCATTGCTTCTATAAGGCTGTCTAATTCGATCGTGTCGAACGCTTTATGAAAATCTATGAAAGTGAGAACAAGAGGTTTGTTATATTCTATAGATTTTTCAATGAGTGTCTTTACTGTGTGGAGGTGATCATTGGTACCATATTTGAGCGGAATCCTGCCTGCTCTCTCGGTTGGTAGAAATCTAATTTTTTCTCCAATCTTGATGTCACTACCCTAGTGAAGAGCTTGTATATGTGGTTCAACAGGCTAATAGGTCTATAATTTTCTAGGTCCGTTCTATCTCCTTTTTTATGCAAAAGGATGGTTGTAGCATTGTTCCACTCTTTGGGCACCTCTCTTTGCTGCAAACATAGATTGAATAGTTTCCTTAATTTATTTAATAGCATATCTCCTCCATTTACGATAGCTTCTATTACGATTCCATCCTCTCCTGGGGCTTTGTTATTTTTCATTTTTCTTAATGCTTGTCGAATCTCATCTAGCTTTATCTCTGGCATTAGTTCGGAACCTTGATTCTTGATCTTCTTTGAAATGGCTGTTTGTATTCCTGTTTTATCTTCTCGTCTACTTCTATATAAGTCCTCGTAAAACTCTTCGACGACCTGTATTAACTCGTCTCTACGTGATATTATTTCATTTTGCTTGTTTCTTAATTTATGAATTTCGCATTTCCCATTCGTTAGCTTTCTACGTAGAACTTTAAATATTTAAAATAGAATATTAAAAATATTTAGAATTTTTTTTTTAATTTAAAAAATATTAGAAAATAGTAGAATATTAAAAACAACAAGAGCCAAAATAAAAAACGCTTTTACAGTGGTGTTTACAAACTTAAATGTGGCGACAGCCCAAAAAACTTACATCGGTCAAACTGGTAGAAGCTTTAATAAACGAATAGCAGAACATAAAAGTACTTTCAGTAATATAAAAACAGATTCTACATACGCACTTCACCTTCTAGATCATAATCATTCTTTTAATGACGAATTTAAAATTTTTACATTTAAAATAAAGGCCTTAAGCTATCTTTGTTAGAATCTATGGAAATAATAAAAAACACAGATATAATTCTGAATGACCAACTTGAGACAAACAGTTCTCCCCTCCTCAACCTATTTCATTAGAGACTATAAAGTGTAAACGCATGCCAAAAATAGATCACTTGAGAAAGGCAATCAGCCGAAACAGCTGTAGTGATATAAAATTAAAAAAAAAATTGTGGAAGTTTGAAAACAAAGTTTTCAGTGTTTTATTGTTACATAAAATGAATTTCCATCTAGTAACTGTCGAATCCATCAACTATATCTATAGATTTAAATTAAAAGTGTATTTAAAAATATTTTACAAATTACTATTTATTCACTTTACAAGCATTATGATTTGAAAAACGTTAAATTTATAGAGCTAAGGAGATGTGGTCTGGCACCTTCAATTTAGAATTAAGATTGTCGCCTTTTTTGAGCCAGTCCAGCACTGGTATTGACACAAAAACGTAATTAAAACTGACGTGATAAACTAACTCACAATAATATTTACGACATAAGGCAATAAGGGAAAGAAAATAAGGGAACAAAAAAGAAAATAGATATATAAAAATATATAAAATTGTATTTCTCAAAGATATTATCGTTTGTAGAATCCGATTTGTAATAAAATTAGGCAAAAGTTCTGATCCTTTGTTGTCTATATCCGCAATGTATTTATTAATATCGATTTGTATTCACAGTACCTAGCACAATTCCAAAAATGAGTTCTAATATATGCAAGAGAGAGCTCCAGATCCATTTTCTTAGAGTATGTATAAAAAACGACAAAGAAAGGGACGATGTTTTCGTGTTGTTTGTTAGTATTGCAGTACTCGAAAACATGAAACGTAAATATTTATTTATTCGCAACGTTTTCAATGAAACGTTATATCCTCTATTTTTGAATGCATGTTTGCAATAATATAGGAATAGTACGAGTGTGTTTATAATGTACAGGGAAGCACATAAACTATCAAAAATCTGTGTAAAAATAATGGAAATATACTAAGTCATTCATTTTTTTTAAATATTTTTATTGAGTTAAGGCTGTTTTATCGGTGCACCAAAATTTTTTCTCTGTTATTTACCGACGAAATGTCTCGAAATTTGGACATGTTATACGAAATTATGTTGCCTTTAAACTGATGGTTTTACTTTTTTTATTTTTTTGAATTTTCTGTTGAAAAATTGGATTATACTGTTTAACGTTCTATTATAACCAAACTTTTCACGCCCATCAGTTGAAAGAGTTTTTTTTTCTGTAATCGTTGATTCTTTTTTCACCTTTCTGTGTCCAGTAATAATCGAGAAAAGCGTATTCAAACTTTGAAGAAAATTGCTAAAAAATACTGAAATCTAATAGTGAAACGTGTTCCTCATCATTGTCGCTGAGCTTGATCGTTATCGCATTAGTGACGTCAAATCTCATGAGCGTACGGTACGGTCTTATTTTTATTTCTCTATGGGTACGGTCAGTTAGTTCGCTTGAATTAGAATCCATTTTAGTTCTTTCATTCTTGTATTTTCTTTATCAACTTGCTTAGTTTTTACAGTTTACAGTATTCTTATTTATTTTGAAAACATTGAAATTATTTAGTTTACGTGTATGTTAAGTAATATATTATTAGTTTAGTGGTATAAGTTAAAAGTTCTTTAGTTTACGCGTATTTTTAAGTATTACATTAGGTTAGTGATATAAGTTATAAGAGACAAGATAAAAAATGAGTCCCAGTAAACGTCCTATGTCAAGGAAAAGGAGAGCAATTGCACTGCTTTAGTATTTATTATTTATATTACAACCGTTTTTAAAAGCTTTTATTTAACTAGATATATATATATATATATATATATATATATATATATATATATATTATATATATATATATATATTTATAGTAGTTTTGAGTTTCTTTGAACCGTATTATATTTAATATAAAATTAATATTTCTTGGGTTAGGTTCAATAAATACTGTTACATGTGGAACTAGATTTTATTTTCCATTGCATTAATCAACGTTTCGGCAGGAAACCTTGCCTTTGTCAGATTCTAAAATGTGTATATATATAAGACAAACAGATATTGTAAAATATGTTTATATATATGACTACCAAACGTAAAGTGACACAGACATTAACGAACTGACATTATGTCAGTTCGTTAATGTCTGTGTCACGTTTTACCTTTTGTAAGTCATATATATATACATATTTTACAATATCTGTTTCTCTTATATATATACACATTTTAGAATCTTGACAAAGGCAAGGGTTCCTGCCGAAACGTTGATTAAGTGCAATGGAAAATAAAATCTAGTTCCACATGTAATACATTACTTTATTGAACCTAACCAAGAAATTATTAATTTTATATTATATTTATATATATATATATATTTATATACTATATATATATATATATATATATATATATTATATATATATATATTATATATATATATATATCTATTCAAGGTTTGAATAATCATTCTCCATTTTCATGCAACTTTTCTAATATGGAGATTATCAAAGAAAAAATGGACGGATTGATAAGTACATTGACTTTTAAATGTCAAATGTGGAATATTGAAAAGGAGATAGCAACATAGGATTCTGGTAACAATTCACTGAACTTGAATGGTTCTGGTTATTCAGACATACAGCAGCAGCACGCTGCATTAAATATACCTGTGATTTCCTACAGGCAGTATGCAAAACATACGGAAACAGTTGCAGATATCATCGGCCAAACACTTTGTGATTCCTTAGAAGAGGCTGGACGGGAGGAATTAGCTTTAGCCAAAGAAATTGGTGAAGTAGATTCCGACGGAAATGGGTTAATAACCGTTATAGCTGATGGTGCTTGGTCAAAAAGATCGTATAAAGTAAACTACGATGCTTCTTCAGGTGTAGTACCTGACGTTGTAAAATTTATTAAATTAGTACGCCTTTGATGGATAGGACATGTAATTAGGCGAGATGAAGATGAAACGATCAGAAAAATTTTCGACCGAAGAGGACCAGTGGGAAGACGATCCAGAGGAAGACCAAAACTTAGGTATCAAGATAACATAGAGGATGATCTAAAATCCATCGGAGTTAAAGCATGGAGAAAGTTGCCAGAGGCAGGGGCGAATGGAAGATTGTTCTGAAGAAGCCTTTGGCTCATGACGAGCTGTAATGCCACTGATATGATGAAATAACTATCCACGATTTGTGTTTTATTCATCAATTGGATACTTTTCTTATGTAACTGCAACCTATAAATATATTAAAATAATGTATATTCCATTCAGAGAACATTTTTCCTCGCAGTGCGTCGCCTCGAAATACTTGCCAGATAAATACATTTACTATTATGATGGTTTCGCAGGTACCAATTTTTTATAGATAAATAAAAATATTTTTTGTTTAATTTTTACTACGCTAATATCAGTTTTCTCTAACAAATATTAACAAAATATTAATTATATATTAATATTAATATAACAAAATTTAAATTTATTATAAATAAACACCATGGTGTTTTTTGCAGTCACGTTTCACAAATTTTTATTTAATACTATGTTTAGCTAAGACATATAAATTAAAAATGTGATTAATTCTTTTTAAAACATTATCTACGATAATTAATCTAAAAAAAAGTATTCCGACAAAACTAATTTGAATGGAGAATAATGCATTTATTTTAAACAACCCGTGGGCCGGCGCCACTGAATAAACATCCAAACTATTAGGAAGTCACGTAGGGTCTGACATAGCAGTGTAGAAAAGTAAGTGATACGCCCACTTCAAATCGCAGTATGCTATAACTGCGAAAACAGCCTTAATGTTTAAATACTATAAAATTATCTATCTGCCAATAGCAAACTATCTTGCCCCTTAGAACATGTGTATATCATTGTAAGAGTGGGATCCACATGTCTGAAGATCATACGGTCTCACTTCACTAAAGAAGTGGTACCTATCTAACACCCAGGCTTTTCTTCTACCACTCTCCGACGTGTGACTTACGCGGAGAGGCATATAATTTTAGTGAATGATTACTAAGAGAACCCTGTGTATCGAAATACTTTTCGTTTTACTTTATTGTGGTAAGACCACCTAACTATAGGGTTGGTACACATGTCGGTTTTTCTCCCTATTGACTTTACTGACTCTATAGAAGTTTACTGTGAAACTTGAGTTACACACAGGTGTGTGTCTCCACTAGCATAGTGCCACCTACCTAAGTTCATGACACTCTACCCGGAAAGTTTGTGAACTCGATTACTCAGCCGCCGAATTGGCAAAATAAATTTTGTTCTCGCGGGCTGGGCACCCGAGAGGGTCTGGCGACCGAGCCCATGTGTGCCGCACATAACCTCAATACTCAGATTTGCCGTAAAAAGATCCATACTTGATCTTCTGCCTGAAGGGCTTAGGCCGCTAGTGCGGCTGTTATAAGAGCTGACGGGTTTTTTATATGATATAATAGTTTCGTGTTGTTGCAGCAGTATTTTGCGTACCACGGTAATAATTAGAAGCACTAGGGTTTTTTTATTGCTTTCTGTGTAACTTCATTTTGTTAGTTTGCTACAGTGTGGACATCTCATTCTTGATTTTCCCTATATCCAGTTATTTAGTGTTTTGGCCGCCTATATAGGTACTGTCCGTGCGTTTTCATCGAAGTTCTTTAGCTCTCTCAGTACTCTGCTTGGATGATTTTGGAACCCGTTGAATATCTCGTAGCGCCCTCTTATCCATTTTTCTTAGTTTATTTTTTGACCAGAGTTTTTGTATAGGTATTTCAAAGGTACATACCTGAGAAGGTTCAGGCCTCTCTTATAATTTAGTTTTGCAATGGTTCTGCAATTTGTTTCTATTTGATTTGCATGTATGCCCCCAACAACTAAGGCCTATGTGAGCACTAGTAGTATAGTACTGTTTGCAACTCCTACTTTGTTTTGAATCTTAGTTTGCTCTTTCTGCTTATTAGTGAGGAGAGTTACTTCAAAAGGAGAGAGTCCTTTGATCGCTTTTGCTTTGTATATCGTTTGTTTAACGTGTTCTGTGTATGCTAGACTTCTATCTAATATTACTTTAAGAAACTTAGCTTAGGTGTCTGTATATAACGGCCTGTGTTTCCTTAGGGTTTACGGCTATTTTATATTTAATGCAGCTAAGGAATCTCAGGAATCCATCTTAGGATCTGTTCAGTGTTCTTTGCGGATAATTAGCTGCAAGATTAGGATTTTTCGAACTGACTTGTAACCTCGGAAACCTGTTTTTGGATGGTGCTAGAAAGGTCACCAATGGAGACACTGCGGACGGCAGCT